>CM061137.1:41961421-41993960 GCA_030789695.1 Scilla litardierei
ATACATATAAGTCTTAGTGTTCCCTCGAGTACGAGTGGACATGCTTATGGATACTAGGATAAGAATGTGTTGCGTGATTGTATATACGTATACATGAGATAGGTATGAAGTACATGTTCTGATGTGTGAATGATTGTATAATGATGCCTAGCTATTTACTAAGGCTTAATATGATGAGTCGTGTCATATAGATATATAGGAGTGTGGTTAGCTATAATACTTTGGTAGTGTTTGTATATATAATGGAAATTGTATTGGAGTATATACTAGTGTATGTAGTTTGAAAATACTTGTAAACGCTTGATACATATATATTAGTAAGTCATGTGTATGTTAAGTGTAATGATAATAGAGAACTTATAATTAAAGGTGCATGCCTATATTTGATGTATATGTTAGTATGAGCGCGTGCTCGTGCGTAGATATGTATTTGCTGCTTGAATATGGGTGATATAAGTATGGTAATAAGATTATAATTTTGTTGGGTATTGCTTGTCTTTATGGGATGTTGTGTGTGTACGTGTATACCATGAGGTATACACGGTTATTTTATGTCGTGGCTATTCAGGGATAGGTATATGTAGTAGTGTACTGATTATATTTGATATTGCTATGGCGTTGAAATATTACAGGTATGTGAGTACACGATGAATGTATGTATTAGAAGGTGTATTATAATTATACGTGTGCTGATATTGTAATATTATTATAGGGTGTAAAGTGATTGCATTGTGTGAGCTTTACTTGACTAAATATTAGGTGTGATTAATATTACGGTATGTGTGAGGTTACGTTGGTAGATATTCATATTGGAGTGGTATTGGTATGTGTATAGATATCGTGTTACGTATATAGAGTATCTTGATATGTGTTTCGAGCCTCACTCAAGCTTGAGTGGGTATACTCTAAGTATATTATTATGTATGTCTGTAGTTTGCATATAGCAATGGTTGATGTATGTATAGTGATAGGAGTGTTTGTGCCTGGTTGTGTTACGCACATGATTGTGGGTCGCTATACCAGTATATAATTATAGGTATTGATTGTGGTATAATTATTTACTAAGGACATATCTGTGTGAACGTATGTGTGCTAGCTAAACTAGGCGTGTGGACGTGCTGAGTATATAGTGGTATGATGGGTGTATATGAATGAAATGTTAGCGTGTGTGGGTGTGCACCATGCACGGGTAAGTATGTGCTTAGTTATAGGTATTCGTGACTATGGTAAGTGTGGCGTGTCTTGGATATAGTTATAGGACGATATGAGATGTGATTATATGGTGAAGTATATGCGTGCATTTGAATAACTATATATTTGCGAAATTATAGTAGTGGTGAATGTATGTTAGATATAGTAAACCTGATTTAATAATGGTATGGTGTGATTATATGAGTTGATGTGTTTGGTGTTGGATGTATATTAGGAGATATATAGAGTAGTATATCCATGTTTGTTCATTCAAAGGTAGTTGTATGTACGTGAATGCTATGATTGTATTTACTAGTGTGAAATTATTTTCATGTAAGTATGCGAGACTTGGTTACGTGATGATGTGTGATAGCTATATAGGGGATGTACGTGACAACATGAATGATTGAAGTATGTGTATGAATTTGACTGTCTATGATAGGTAGGGTGCATGCGTATACATGTATGTTATATTAATGTTTGACTATCTAGTGCAATATTAGCACTTGGAGTGACTATATCTGGTTGAGTTATATTGTGATTGGGGTAGTTACTAGAAGACTAGTAGATATGTTATTCGTAGTTAGAAAGTCCGAGGACGGACTTTTATTCATAAGGTGGGTAGGATGTAACGGCCACTTTCCGGTCGTGTATTTTTTTAGCACATAGCCGAATCCGTATGCGTTTTGTGTATTTGATTTTTATTACTAATTTTCGTAGTTCAGACGCGCGAACGAACACCGTATTCACGATCTTCTCGGAGGCGTGAATGCCCCGGTATTTCCCTTGTAATTTTAGGGTGTCATTTGTCCGACCTGCTAATAACCCATTATTAGTCTCTAAAAATACTTTTGTTAATAAACGATTTTGGTTTATAAGAGGTACTGTACGATTTTCTTATTTGTTAATGGAAGAAAAAAAAACTTTAATAAGTTTTCCTTTTAAAATTTTGACATGGCCACTTGCATTCCCCTCTTGCCCCGCACACACAGGTGAGGGAGGGTGAGTGGGTTTTAATGATTATTTAGTGATTATTTTGTTATAACTTTTTTTTTCTAACTAACTTAAAACCCTAGTTTCCCCCCCCCCCACTCACGTGTTTCATAGCCAATCCTCTCTATTAAATAGCCAAAGGCTATTGTTCTTTCTCCCAGAAATGCCCAGGCGCCGCCCCTTTTCTTTCATCTCACGAATTTTTTACGGCGCCATCTTCTTCTCTTCTTTCGAACACAACCCCGTTCTCCTCCACGACCGAACTCTCCTCCTCCAGCCACCTCTCCACGTCGGTGACCCCCGTGAACCGCCTAGCCTCGCCGGTGCACCGCCAGCAAGTCGCAGCAAAGCCCCGCGCCGCTGTTCCCTTACAGCAGTGGCCGCAGCAGCGAACGGCGCTGCACCGCCGTGAGCCGCTCCTCCGGTGTGTCTCCGACCCCTGTCGATCCTCTCTCCACCTGTAGCACGATGGCGCCATCACCTCCTCGCTTCACCTGCAACCACGGCGAGAGGATCTTGAGGTTAGCTTGTTGTTTATTGAGTAAGGTTGGTTTTAGTTCTAATAGGATTTATAATATTAGGGTTACGGTTAGTTCTTAATATAAATGTTGTTGCTAGATATTAAATCATTTTAGGTTAGTTTCGGGCTGAACCTATGTAGTCTTATGTTTTGTCCACTTTATTACTTATACATGTTAAACTTTAATTTTTATTACCTTCCTTTCGTTACTTAGGTGAAGGCAGGTTAGAACGAATGCAGAGTTTTTTTTTCATACATGATAAGCCTTAGCAATATCAGTAAGGCCTCTTTCGTCCACCTCTATATTTGCCTTACACATCCACATTATTGTTATAGGACAACCTGTGTTTAACTGTCAGTGAATGTGAAACCTACCTGTAAATAATCTTCTCGTCTCCTATATATATATATATCCAAGGAGAATAAATTGTTAGACTAATTACTTCATAATAACATTGACGTGAACCCTGTTCAAATTAGAAAAACCTTATTAAATTTGGGATCACTAGACGCTTTAGGGTTGCTTACTAACTTTTTGGGTCCGTCTACGAATTTATTGAACCCGTATTTTATCAGCAGAGAACCGTTTGTCCCAGAACGTTCGTGGTATCGGAACCAACCCCTGACGTCGCTAACCGACGCCATTGTAGTTTTCGCACCGTGTTGAGGTTCCGTAGATCCGTTGGTTGACTCAGACCCTTCTGGACTACATCCTTGCCGGAATCTTTCAGGCAAGGAATGAGACTTTAGTTACTGCTTTTATGCTTTTCTAGAATTGATGTTAGAACTGCTAGATTTATTTCTGCAAAACACTTGAAAATGATCACATGTTACTTTCTGCTCGAACCCACTTTTAAAATGCAACTTGAACCTCACATGCTAATTAATAAGCCAGACATTGTAGTTATGTGGATCTTTGTAGAAGATTACAGGCGTGTGCCTCTCCTATACGGAAGTTGGCACTACTCTTGTGGAGCGTCTGCTGGCTAGCCCAGAGACGGCTTGCTTACAGACTTGTGGAACGTTTGCTGGCTCGTCCAGGAATGTCTCGCTTACGGATAGTTAATCGATGACGGGGGTGACCATTGAGAACTGGTGCTCCCCAGCTTTGGCTCACCCGTGACTGGTGCACTCCGGTATGATACGTAATATCATTCATGATTAATGATTTGTTTTGGATCGACGACGGGGGTGACCATTGAGAACTGGTGCTCCCCAGCTTTGGCTCACCCGTGACTGGTGCGCTCCGGTATGATACGTCGTATCATTCGTGATCCTTGTCTTGTCTCGTGTCTAGATGGAGCGTTTGTTGGCTCGTGTCCATAACACAAACGACTCGCGGGTGGGGTAGGACAAAAGAGTCTAGCTGGGCCTGGGGGGTAGCTCCCCTCCGCCTACGCAGCTTGAGTCCTTAGGATTTATCTTTGTATCGCAGTTGGTGCACTCCTGTCTGTTTCGCAGGGATGCACTTCGGTCGTTTGACCTTTTCTAGACTTGGACAATCTGACCAGATGGACACCCCTGGCAGATTGATAGAACTACATGAACAACTCTTAGACGATCTGACTAGATGGACACCCCTAGCAGATCGATTAGAACAACCCTTACTTATTTCCTGTTTTCTAGAACTCCTGTGTAGGTTGTCATTTAAATTCCATATAGAACTGCTAGAATTGTATTACTGCTTTAATTATGGTCTCATTAGTTCGTTGCTGACATGTGTTTTGCACATGTCACAGACTTGACTGAGCTGGCATCACCTGAGGATCCCAGCAGACTCTTCACTCTTTAGTTGCCCCTGGTACGTGCAGTTTTAGTTTCTAAGTTAAACTCTTTGTTGGTTACCTTCCGCTTTGAATAGTATCTTATTTTACTGTTTGACTATTGTTTCATGCTAAAGCATTCGGTCGGACCTTCTCCTCCGCATCATAACTTGCCTAGACGCTTATTGGACCCCGAGCCTCAACGGCTCGAGTCCATGCGGGCTGGCCATGCCTCGTTGCTCAATCTTTTGGGGAGCGGGGCGTGACACTTCCTGCTAAGTGAGAAAGTGAAGATTTTCACCGATCACAAAAGCTTGAAGTATATTTTTACTCAGAATGAGCTCAACATGCGACAGCGTCGATGGTTGGAGCTTATGGCAGATTATGAGATTGATTTGCAGTTCCACCCTGGCAAGGTGAATGTGGCCCTGATGCGCTGAGTAGGCTTCCAGCGCTGATTATTTTGACCTCGCAGTGGAGATTGTAGCAGGATTTTTGCGGGTCTGGCGTTGAGATTTTCCTTCCTGGGGAGGCTTCTTTGTTGATGTACATGCAGGTACAGTCGACGATCGTGGATCGGATTAAGGCTGGCTAGGCTGAGGATCCGAAGCTGGTGAAGATTCGGGAGCAGGTGGAAGCCGGTCTGCGGACTGACTTTTGATTCATGAGGATGGCTCGCTGAGGTTTGGAGCCAGGTTGTGTGTGCCAACTGGGGATATCAGAGAGGAGTTGATGGTGGAGGCACATTGATCACTCCTTATTTTACACCTTTTTTCCCGCATTTTTGCATGCCATTTAGATCGCCCAAATCATGTTTTTCACGATATATCGACGATATTGCGATGCTTTTCACGATTTGTTGTTTTTGTCGCATTTCAGGTGATTTGGCGCGATTTGGAGTGATCTCGAGATGCGCTTACTCCAGAGGGTCACCGACGACCTCCCCGAGGGGTATTTTGCTGTTGGAGAGGAGCGGAAGAAGAACGGACGTCGCAGGAGCGACGAGGAGGCCAAAATAAGCAGATTGGGCATGTTTAGTGTCCCACTCGGCCGAGTGGAGGACCCACTCGGCCGACCAGCGAGACACCGCTCGGCTGACCAGATCAGACACGATTCCTATGTGCACTCGGCCGAGCGACGGAGACCACATCGGCCGAGTGAAGAGACCACGTCCGCCCGAGTGGCGTCCAGACGAAGCCCTTCAAAAATCTCCAAGTTACTGTTTTTCGGCTGCCTGAGCTTCAGAAGACCCACTCGGCCGAGTGGATAATCCCGTCCGCCCGAGTACAATGAAACCATCGGCCGAGTGACGACAACTCACTCGGCCGAGCCGCCCCCGAAGTAGATACCCCTGAAGGCCCCGACTTACTGGAAAATTACAGGGTTTCTCACTCGGCCGAGCGACTTTTGTCACTCGGCCGAGTGCGACGCGCTGCCTGTAGCGAAAATTACGGAAAACAGGCTGCGCAGGGGTATTTTGGTCACAGTTTTTGTACGATTTTGGGGGGTATTTAACCCCTGTTTTTACCCTAGTTTTGGAGAGCTTCTCCTTAGATTTTTTGCAGCTTTTTAGATTAGCTTTTTAGTTTTATTCTTGAGATTGGAGAGGAGGCAAAGTTTGATTTTTGTTGGATTAATTGAAGAACTCCATTGGTTTGTCTTTCTCTTCCCCAAAAATTCTATTTTTATTGCATATCTCAATATTGTGATGAATTCTATTGCTTATTTCATTGATTATTTTTGTGATCTTGCTATGAATTGTGAGTAGTCGCCACGTCTTGGGGCGTGGGGATGAACCCTACAAGCCCAACTTCATATTTGTGATGAATTAGTAGAAATTTTGCTAGAATTGATATCTAGGGATTAGATTGGGATCAATTTACTACGGTTAGCTAGGAGTTCATACCGATCGGGATTTGCAAGAGATTGGATCCCGATTCGATAGGAAACCCTAGAAATCTGAATTGGGTTGGAATCGAATTTCAGTAGTATCGGTTTGCAAGAGATTGGACCGATACTAGGGTTTCCGGTTGCAATTCCGTGCCAATACCCGTTTGCAAGAGATTGGACGGGTAGGAACTATCCCAATCTAGATCGCGAGCCGAGTTTGCAAGAGATTGGGCTCGGTGCGCGATTAGACGATGATGTTGACCCTAATGCTAGCTTTCCTAGGCTAGGGTTTGCAAGAGATTGGACCCAAACCTGGGATAGCTATAGATCGGTAATAGCGCGAGAGCGTGAGCTTGGTTCTACATTCAGTTGCAACTAGTCCATCCAAAATCTCAATCTAGCATTTTGATATTGACGAACCACATTTATGAGATACGGTGAGTAGCGGGGATTCCCCATTCCCTAGACGTTCTTTATTTGATTTGATATTTCCGCACTTTGTCTGACGATTGTGACAGGATCGCCAAAGGCAAGTCTTTCTTCTTGAATAGCCAGGTTGATTGGAACAAGCACGGTCATTCGTCCTCCCTGTGTTCGATATCCCGCTCGCTGCTACACCGTGCACTTGCGGTAAAACTACAACCGTTCTTTAGGGTCACGTCCCGGAGCGATCAAGTTTTTGGCGCCGTTGCCGGGGAGTGCGGTTTGACGGTGTTCGTCATCGACCACCCGGTTACTTCTTCTTTTTCTCTTCCTTTACTTTCTTATGTTCGCACATTCTCCTTGTATTTTGCATAAGGCCTTTGCAGGAAGAATGGAGGATGCAATATCAACAATAGAACTCAGCCAGGAAGACTATGACTCCTTCACAGACCTCCTTAAGGAGCTTGTCGATGAGGTCCACGCTACCGGAGCTTTTGCTATCGACGTCAAGGACCCCGACGAACAACTGTTTTCTAGTTTCGTGATGGACCAAATCTCCCCGGAGGGGACTATTGGGGGCAATGTCAGAGTTGACGTGATCGACGACAAATTATATTTCGAAAACGGTGGAATAAGTGTCGAGGATCACCATACTCCGGGAGGATCTTCAGAGCAAACCAACGTTCAGGGAGTTACACCCCATGACACTTACTCTTGCTTCTATGAATCGTCTGATGTGTTTCTTGATTCCAGGGACGAACCGGAGCCGAGTGAAAGCTCTGACGAAGCTAGCGCAGAATCGAAGAGCGCTTATTTCGATGCATCATCCTCACTAAGTAGTGAGTCTGACTCTTCACAAGAGAGCGTGCCACCTGAGCACGAGCTAGACCCGGATGGCAAGGAAGGAGCGAAACTCATGCGAGCCGATGAAGTAGAAGGAGAGGCGCCTCTTCAGGTAGAACTTAAACAATTACCTCCGAATCTAAGGCACGCCTTTTGGGTAACAAATTAACTTTCCCGGTGATAGTAAACTCCCACCTCGCGTCAGACCAACTTGAAAAACTCCTAGACGTTCTTAGGGGCCATAAAGATGTCCTGGGATACACTATCTCCGACCTAAAAGGGATAAGCCCTAGGCTTTGCACGCATAGGATCCATTTGGAGGATACCGACGCCACCTCCATAGAGCCTCAAAGGCGGTTAAACCCGAACATGAAGGAGGTGGTTAAAAAGGAAATCCTAAAATTACTAGAAGCCGGTATAATCTATCCTATCTCAGACAGTAGATGGGTTAGCCCAGTTCACGTCGTCCCCAAGAAGGGGGGATGACTGTCATAAAAAATGAAAAAGGTGAGCCCATATCTACGCGCACCGTCACGGGATGGCGAATGTGCATTGACTATAGGAAACTCAATAAAGCCACCCGAAAGGACCATTACCCATTGCCCTTCATTGATCAAATGCTTGAACGCCTCGCAAAACATAAATACTTTTGCTATCTAGACGGGTATTCGGGATTCTTCCAAATCCCTTTGCACGAAGATGACCAAGAGAAGACAACTTTCACTTGTCCCTATGGCACCTATGCCTACCGTAGGATGCCGTTTGGCCTTTGTAATGCTCCCGCCACCTTTCAGAGGTGTATGACATCCATATTTTCCGATTACATTGAAAATATTATGGAAGTTTTTATGGATGATTTCTCGGTTTATGGGAGTGAGTTTGACTCTTGTTTGGAAAATCTTACTAAAGTCCTAAAAAGGTGCCAACAAAACAATCTCACTCTCAATTGGGAGAAGTGTCACTTCATGGTCACGGAAGGTATAGTTCTCGGACACCTAGTCTCTTCGAGAGGGATTGAGGTAGATAAAGCAAAGATTGAGGTAATCGAGAAACTCCCTCCTCCTATTAATGTCAAGGGCATTAGAGGCTTTCTTGGTCACGCGGGGTTTTACCGCCGCTTCATCAAGGATTTCGCCTCGATTGCCCGACCACTTACTTCTTTGCTCGCTAAAGATATTCCTTTTATTTTTTCAGGAGAATGCTTACAAGCCTTCAACGCCTTGAAAGAAGCTCTAGTCTCCGCGCCCATAATACAACCGCCGGACTGGAGCCTTCCTTTTGAGCTAATGTGTGATGCTAGCGACCAAGCCATTGGAGCGGTATTGGGACAAAGAAAAGATAAGAAGCTTCATGCGATATACTATGCGAGCAAGACATTGGATGACGCGCAGAAAAACTACACAACTACCGAAAAGGAGCTTCTAGCGGTCGTCTATTCCATAGAGAAATTTCGCTCCTACCTCCTCGGTTCCAAAGTGATTGTCCACACCGACCATGCGGCATTGAAGTATCTTTTAAACAAGAAGGAGGCCAAACCTCGGTTGATTAGGTGGATACTCTTGTTGCAAGAATTCGACTTAGAGATCAGAGATAAGAAGGGTACGGACAATGTCGTGGCGGATCATTTATCTAGGCTCATGCGCGATAAGGAGGACGAGAGTTTGCCTATCGACGACACATTCGTGGATGAGAGGCTATATGCCATAAGGACCGGTGAAGTACCTTGGTACGCGGACTTCGTCAACTACTTGGCTTGTGGAATCAAACCGCATGGGATGTCTACGCAACAAAAGAGGAGATTTCTGCATGAGGTCCATAGCTATTTTTGGGAAGATCCCTACCTTTTCAAGATATGCAAAGATAGTGTCATTCGTAGGTGTGTTTTTAAAGAGGAGGCGACATCCATCATTTTGCATTGCCACGGTCTACCATGCGGAGGACATCATGCCGCCTCTAAAACAACCGCTAAGATCTTGCAGAGCGGATTCTTCTGGCCAACAATGTTTAGGGACACCCACGCTTTTGTGAAGGGGTGCGATAGATGCCAACGGACCGGGAATATCTCCAAGCGCAATGAGATGCCGATGAGACCCATCCAAGAAATTGAGCTTTTTGATTGTTGGGGAGTAGACTTCATGGGGCCATTTCCATCGAGCAATGGTAACAAATACATCCTATTGGCCGTTGACTATGTCTCCAAATGGGTGGAAGCAATTGCCACCCCTACTAATGATGCAAGGGGTCGTCTCCAAGTTCTTTAAGCAAAATGTCTTCCCACGCTTCGGAGTGCCTCGTACCTTGATAAGCGACGGGGGAAGCCACTTCATAGAGAACAAGTTTGAAGCCATGCTAAAGAAGTACGGGGTAAATCATAGAGTTGGCATGGCATATCACCCCCAGACAAGCGGCCAAGTGGAAGTCTCAAATAGAGAAATTAAGCAAATTCTCGAAAAGACGGTGGATCGATCCAGAAAGGATTGGTCAATGAAGCTAAACGATGCTCTATGGGCATATCGCACGGCCTTTCGCACTCCCATAGGCACCACACCGTTCCGGCTCGTTTATGGGAAAGCTTGCCACTTACCCGTAGAGTTGGAACACCGCGCGTATTGGGCCATCAAAACCTTTAATTATGATTACAAGAGTGCGGCGGTGAGGTGACTCTTGGACATCAACGAGCTTGATGAGATAAGAAGAGACGCCTACGAAAGCTCAAGAATTTACAAAGAAAGGACCAAGATTTTCCACGATGCCCGCATAACCGTCACGGACTTCAAAGTAGGAGACAAGGTCTTGCTCTATAATTCCCGGCTCCGACTATTTCCCGGTAAGTTGAGGTCACGTTGGTCCGGACCTTTCACCATCAAGTACATACAACCGGGAGGAGCCTTCGAGTTGGAAAGCAAGGACGGTTCCACGTTCAAAGTAAATGGTCAGAGGCTCAAACACTATTCCGAGGGAGTCCCGACGGGCGAAACCAATAGAATATATTTGCTTAGGGGATGGTCGGATGATCTTTCAGACCTCCTTGATGAGGTAATTGAGGAGGCGATCCCCCACTCTATTGGCGCTCTATTCGATGAAGATTTCGAGGAAGGCCCGGATTTAGGCCAAAATGAGAAGAAAGATGATTCCCCCGACCTCTCCGCTGAAGATGATGAAGGCGACGCTGATGTCGCAAGGATTCGAGAGCTCTGTAAGCTCTCGAAATTAAAGTCTCCAAAGAAAGCTCCGTCGGTACGGAAATCGGCATCACCGGTGAAGCTGTTGACGGAGCAAATGCTAGCTTGGGGGAGCCTCCCCCCAACACTATTCGAGATGGGAGACCACCGAGGGAGAACACGCCGCCACGTCCAAATCCAAGCGCGCTCCCCAGAAAGTTTGATGGGTGCATCTCATATGCACCAACCATCCCACATTAATTGAAAAATCATAGGGGGTCGAGCTCACGACCTTAAACGAGCGCTTGTCGGGAGGCAACCCGACAGTTTTTGCTTTATTTTTTTACTTTTTCTTTATTTTTGTTTTAGAAATTTTTAGTGTTTTGAGTCGTTCGTCCAAAAATTTTGTGATAACAGGTCCTATTTTTCTTGACAGGAGAGGAGATAGGTAGATCCATCATGAGGAGGATGAACGCGACGACGAGGAGCGCCCCAAGAAGGCGCTCGACGCTTAGGAGGAAGATGGAATCGACTGGAGGAAGAAAGACGGAGTTTAGAGCCCAAACGAAGACAAACAGCAGAACACAAGGCTCACTCGGCCGAGCATACTAGTCACTCGGCCGAGTACACAAGTTCGTCCGGCCGAGCCGCTCACGAACGAGGGAAGTCTGCTGTACCCAACTCTCTGTTTATTTTCCTGATTTCAATATAACTGCTACTCGGCCGAGTATATATTTCCACTCGGCCAAGTAAAACGGATACCCTCCTAGGGCGAGTCATGCCGAGTAGCTTGAGCCACTCGGCCGAATGGACTTACTCCACTCGGCCGAGGCTTGTAAGGCCACTCGGCCGAAGCGTAGGCGAGGAGGAAATTTCCATTGACCTCGCTCGGCCGAGTGACCACGTCACTCGGCCGAGTCGTAACTTTTATTATATAAGGGCCGAGGGGGGGGCGCGATTTTCGAAACGCAAAACCCAATCGCGCCCCGACTCTTCAGCTCCCCTCGCCCGACTCCCCTCGCTCGCACCCCCACTCGCCCGACCGGCCACCTCGGGCCGCCGCTCAGCCCGCCACCGCCGGCCGAGCACCCGCCGACGCCTCGCCCGAGTCGCCGCCGGCGGCCGCCGCTCCGATCGCCTCCGGTACCCCCTATTTCGCCTTTTTCACCTCTTTTTGTGTATTTTTCGAGGATCCATGTGCTTAACGAACCCCTAACCCAAATCAATTTCTATATTTATCTGTTATACCCCTAATGCTCCATACGTTTTGAATATTACCCGCTGATATCTCCATTTCACGCGCAGGTTGTTTTTGGGAGCTTAGGGGAGCCCAGGGGAGCTTCTTGGGACTGATTCGGGCTTCGCGGAGGCGCTGTCTTCGCACGCTTCCATTGCTTAGCACTCGCGGCGTGTCGGGGTACACTCTTTCCTTTATTTTGCACACGCCGCACTTTTTACACTTTTTCGGCGCGCGCTCGGGGCCGATATGCCGCCCTGGACACGGCCGCGGACGAGGAGACCTTCCGCCAAGCGGAAGCGGTCGGATGATGCCGGCCCCTCCCACGAGGTGGAAGGCTCTCCTCCTCCTTCTCACACACACGCCGTCCACCCAGCACAGCCTACAGGCCCCGCACACCCCCGCACAGCCTGCAGCGCCCGCACAGCCCGCACAGCCTCTCCCTGCCGCTCCACAGCCACCACCACCAGCTCCACTGGTCGGGCCGCTCGAGATTACGTTCCGAGATGACGCACACCGCACCGTCTTCGAGCGTATCTCCCAGCGCTCGATCGTACCCTCCAGGTTTGCACACCTTGCTGACCTAGGACGCTTGGGGGTACTAGAGGGGATGCTCACGTTGTACGACAACGTGGGCTGGCGAGATTTCTTTCAGGTGTCGGCGGATACGTTTATCCGCCCGACACTTGAGGTACTTAGTTCGATCGCCCGGACCGACGAGGGATGCTCGTTTCGGTTCATGGACCGGGAGTGCCAGGTCACTCTCGATATGATGAGAGCTTTTTTCTCGTGGCCCGCTGTCCCCGGAGCCGATCGCGGTTACGGCCCCACCCATATCCCCCCACCTTCCTTTGACGCCGGTGCCTTCTGGGCCCGGATTACGGGTCTTCACGCTGCCTTTGACCCTAGTAGGGCCAAGGCCTTGGCCATTGTCCATCCCTGCCTCCGTATTGCTCAGCGCCTTATGGCGACGACCTTTTTGGCCAGATATGAGCCGGGCATGATGTCTACGCCAGAGCTCTACATGCTCTACACGATGACACGTCCCAGAGCTCTATCTAGGGATGGCGATGAGCTTGTCCCCGCCGTCGTGATCGATATCGCGGCATGGTTTTTAGACCGCATCATTGTATCAGTGGGCGCTCGCTCACCGATATGCTGCGGCGGCATGATCACCTTGCTTGCTCTTATGACCGGCGAGGATTTCCCCGACGACCTGCGACGAGTATCGGGCCCCACTTCTTTGTCGATCGATGTTATGGCCCGGATGAAGATGCTTCGTCCGCACGGTGAGCGTCACTGGGTCTGGTTGCACGGCCCTTACGGCGCCGATTACATGATTCTTCCGAGCCCAGCTCGGACTCAGATTACACCAGCCCACGTCGACTGGCTCCCTGCGATGGATGTTCTCATCCCTGCTGCTTACGTGCTCGAGGCCGAGGAGGCCGAGCAGGCCCACGCTGCCCCTGTAGACCCTGTAGCCCCTGCCATGCCTGCCGCCGAGCCTGTTGACCCTGTGGCCCCTCAGCCCATACCTGATGTTTCCGCTGCTCCTGACACCTCTGTCAGTGTCGGGAGTACCTTAGCTGAGACCACCCCCACTGCTTCCGAGGCTGTCACCACCACTCCCACCGCCACCACCGGCCCTCTGTCCGTCGAGCCTCTTTGCTCCGCACTCCCCGAGCGCCCACCGACCTTTGTTGAGAGTGGAGAGCCCTCGTTTGCCGCGGTCATGGAGACCATAGCTAGCATGGTCTCCGCTGGGGTTGCACCTTTTGGACCACACACTTCCACCCCAGCGGTAGTCACCGCTGTCTCCACCTCTGCTGTATTTTCCGAGAGTGTCGTGGCGTCTGTCCACACTTCTGTGCCACCGACCTCTCTGGCCGCCTCGCTGCCACTTCTGCACTCTTCTTTCGATGCTGCTGCCTCCACTTCTCACCAGCCTGTGCCCCGGCCTCGCACTGAGGCCAGGGCCACATTTGCGAGTGCAGCACCTTTCGTTCCCTTCCCCGCTGAGCCAGTCACATACGCGACCCGAGTACGCCAGCCACGCCCTGCACAGCCCTGCCCGGTGCGTCCCTCTGCACCACCTCCCCCTGACACTGTACTTCAGAGCATTCGTGCTCTAGAGGGGGCGGTGAGTGGTCTCAGAGGCGACCTTAGGACCATGTCCTCCACCGTCTCTGCGATGGCTGGCCGCTTCGAGCTGCTCCCGCAGATTCACTACTGTCTTACCCAGGTTCTGGAGAGTCTCCCGCGCGTACCCCCACCCACCCAGCAGGTTCCTACCCACACTTCCACACACACTCAGCCTGCTACCACTTCCACACCCACCCCCGCTCAGCAGCATGTCCATCCACCACCACGACCTCCGCCTCAGGACGGAGACGGTGCAGCACCACCTTCTTAGGCACCCTTGATGCCGTCGTTTCTTTTTGCCGTTGTGCTGCCCGTTTCTGCTGGGTCCTGATGCATTTTTGTTCCCCCCCCCCCTCCCCTCACTTATTTTAGACAGACTCATTTTAATCGTATCCTTATATATCTTTTTGGGAGAGAGGGAGAGTTTTGGTGCCACATATATATCTGTATCACTCCTATCTTTGCATGCATTATGTCCGCATCATATTTTTCATTTCTTTATTTTTATCTTTTTACCTTCTTTTTTTTCATGCATGCATCCTCGCTTGCCCCTCACATTTCTTGTCTCTCAGTGTGCCACACTTTGCACATTGAGGACATTGTGCCATTTAGCTTGGGGGAGTGAGTTCTCACGTTTTTGTTTCGATTTGCCACCTTTATTTTTAGTTTTTCACGCCACTCTCCGCTTTTGCACTTATTTTTCATCATTTTTCTTTTATTTTGCCATGCATCACGTTTTTCTTATTTTTTTCTGTGTGCCGCATTGTAAATAGTTCTTTTTTTCCCTTTATCTTTATTTCTTTTTCATCTCATGCTAGAGATGACTTTTCTATGATGATGATGACGTTGGATTTAACTTATTCTATATGCATGCTATATTTGTCATGTCTTAGACTTTATTTCTGATATCATATGCTATGACTTACCTTGCATCTAGAGATAGTAACCCACACTTTTGCCACATGAAAATGGATGAAATTTTATTATTAGCTGAGTCTGAATATTCATATGTATGCTATCACAGAAAACACACCAAGATTCACGCATTGAATGCTTATATCTGGAGTACTGATTTCTTTTCCTATATCACTTCTATATGCATGAATTGTACACTTCACTTCAGGATGATTAAATGATGTTAGCTATGATAAATCTGGATTAGTTAGCTTTTTTGTGATCGAAACTGAGTAGATTATATTACCCTGCTGAAGTTGTCGTGCATGTCTTATAGAGTGAACCGAGAGTTATATCTATTTCTTTCTCCACAAATCTTGAACATCATTTCTCTACTTTTAAAATCGCTGGTGAATCTCCCCTTAGCGATTCTATTTTATGGCATTTCCCCTGCTACTAATTCTTAGCTCCAAATCTCTTATTCTCTAAAAAAAGAGAGAAAAATATTCTTGTATATCATTATCTCTCTTTGACTTGGGATAGTTGTGTATATATGCTATGTCAAAAAAAGAGAGAAAAGAGGAAAAATCCTCAATAAAAGATCCCATCTCACTTTCTTTCTTTCTTCTTTCTTCTTATTACCTTTGGAGCTATATAAAAATGGGGATGTGAATATTTTTTATGCCACCACGCTTATAGATAAGCTTGGGGGAGGGGATCTATTGATGTGTGAGAGAGTGACTACTTGACGTTGCACGACAACCTAGGCTAAGTAATATTCTATACTCGGTGAGATTATTTCTAGCTTTACGAAATCCAGAAATCTAAGCCTAGCGTTCATTTCATGAAATCCATACTTTTCTATTCTCTCTATTCTATTGTGTGATACTCCTATACTCCTGATAGAAAGCATTCAATTGAAAAGTGTGTGATCTGTGACTTGTATACCGCTTTAAATGATTCAGACGATGTTAATTTTAAAATTATTCCGTTTTTCATGATTATATCGTTGTTCGTGGGTTTTCTATTTCTATTTGCACTATTATACTATGATACCAAAATAAAATCTTTTGACATGTGTTTTTTCATTCGGTTCATGCTATATGAGTAAGTGAAACCCCCGTCCTGAGAAAATGATCTAGTAGCTTACCTCTTCGCTTCTTTCTCTCTTCTTTATTTTCATTTCGTTTTCCATTCTTCACCGTTTTTCGTTTTTCATTTTTCGCCATTTTCGTTTTCCAATTCCATCGGGTTCGCCATTTACTTATCTTCCTCGAGGACGAGTAAGAGGCAAACTTGGGGGATTTTGATCACTCCTTATTTTACACCTTTTTTCCCGCATTTTTGCATGCCATTTAGATCGCCCAAATCATGTTTTTCACGATATATCGATGATATTGCGATGCTTTTCACGATTTGTTGTTTTTGTCACATTTCAGGTGATTTGGCGCGATTTGGAGTGATCTCGAGATGCGCTTACTCCATAGGGTTACCGACGACCTCCCCGAGGGGTATTTTGCTGTTGGAGAGGAGCGGAAAAAGAACGGACGTCGCAGGAGCGACAAGGAGACAAAATAAGCAGATTGGGCATGTTTAGTGTCCCACTCGGCCGAGTGGAGGACCCACTCGGTCGACCAGCGAGACACCGCTCGGCCGACCAGATCAGACACGATTCCTATGTGCACTCGGCCGAGCGATGGAGACCACATCGGCCGAGTGAAGAGACCACGTCCGCCCGAGTGGCGCCCAGACGAAGCCTTTCAAAAATCTCCAAGTTACTGTTTTTCGGCTGCCTGAGCTTCAGAAGACCCACTCGGCCGAGTGGATAATCCCGTCCGCCCGAGTACAATGAAGCCATCAGCCGAGTGACGACAACTCACTCGGCCGAGCCGCCCCCGAAGTAGAGACCCCTGAAGGCCCCGACTTACTGGAAAATTACAGGGTTTCTCACTCGGCCGAGCGACTTTTGTCACTCGGCCGAGTGCGACGCGCTGCCTGTAGCGAAAATTGCGGAAAACAGGCTGCGCAGGGGTATTTTGGTCACAGTTTTTGTACGATTTTGGGGGGTATTTAACCCCTGTTTTTACCCTAGTTTTGGAGAGCTTCTCCTTAGATTTTTTACAGCTTTTTAGATTAGCTTTTTAGTTTTATTCTTGAGATTGGAGAGGAGGCAAAGTTTGATTTTTGTTGGATTAATTGAAGAACTCCATTGGTTTGTCTTTCTCTTCCCCAAAAATTCTATTTTTATTGCATATCTCAATATTGTGATGAATTCTATTGCTTATTTCATTGATTATTTTTGTGATCTTGCTATGAATTGTGAATAGTCGCCACGTCTTGGGGCGTGGGGATGAACCCTACAAGCCCAACTTCATATTTGTGATGAATTAGTAGAAATTTTGCTAGAATTGATATCTAGGGATTAGATTGGGATCAATTTACTACGGTTAGCTAGGAGTTCATACCGATCGGGATTTGCAAGAGATTGGATCCCGATTCGATAGGAAACCCTAGAAATCCGAATTGGGTTGGAATCGAATTTCCGTAGTATCGGTTTGCAAGAGATTGGACCGATACTAGGGTTTCCGGTTGCAATTCCGTGCCAATACCCGTTTGTAAGAGATTGGACGGGTAGGAACTATCCCAATCTAGATCGCGAGCCGAGTTTGCAAGAGATTGGGCTCGGTGCGCGATTGGACGATGATGTTGACCCTAATGCTAGCTTTCCTAGGCTAGGGTTTGCAAGAGATTGGACCCAAACCTGGGATAGCTATAGACCGGCAACAGCGCGAGAGCGTGAGCTTGGTTCTACATTCAGTTGCAACTAGTCCATCCAAAATCTCAATCTAGCAATTTTGATACTGACGAACCACATTTATGAGATACGGTGAGTAGCGGGGATTCCCCATTCCCTAGACGTTCTTTATTTGATTTGATATTTCCGCACTTTGTCTGACGATTGTGACAGGATCGCCAAAGGCAAGTCTTTCTTCTTGAATAGCCAGGTTGATTGGAACAAGCACGGTCATTCGTCCTCCCTGTGTTCGATATCCCGCTCGCTGCTACACCGTGCACTTGCGGTAAAACTACAACCGTTCTTTAGGGTCACGTCCCGGAGCGATCACACACAGTTCGCCGTATTTTGTGCATCCTGGTGGCACCAAGATGTACCAGGATCTTCGTCTGAATTATTGGTGGCATGGTATGAAGAGAAGCGTGGCTCGGAGTGTAGCCAAGTGCTTGGTTTGCCAGCAAGTGAATGCGGAGCATCAGCATACGGCCGGGTTGCTGCAACCTCTTCCGATTCCGGAGTGGAAGTGGCAACACATCACTATGGATTTCGTGACTGGACTAACTCAGAGTCCGAAGCAGAATGACGCGATTTGGGTGATTGTAGATCGATTGACCAAATCTGCGCACTTTATTCCGTTCCGAGTGGGACAGTCCACGAAGGCGCTGGCAAGGAGGTATATGGAGGAGGTCGTGCGACTTCATGGAGTCCCCGTGAGTATCGTGTCGGACAGAGACACGAGGTTCACATCTCAGTTCTGGCAGAGTTTGCAGAAGAGCTTGGGTACGCGTCTGAGTTTCAGCATGGCGTACCATCCGCAGACGGATGGCCAGTCCGAGAGGACGATTCAGAGTTTGGAAGACATGCTGAGGGCGTGCATGTTGGATTTCAAGGGTTCGTGGGAGGACCATCTACATTTGGTGGAGTTTTCTTACAACAACAGCTTCCAGGCGAGTATTGGCATGGCGCCTTTCGCCGCTCTTTATGGGAGGAAATGTCGATCGCCATTGAGTTGGGATGACGTTGGTGATCGGAAGTTGTTGGGACCTAAGATGATCGTGGAGGCCGCGGATATCGTCAGGAATATTCGGGAGAGGTTGAGAATTGCTCAGGACCGTTTTAAGCATTGGGCGGATGCTAAACGCCGTCCTTTGGAGTTTCAGCCGGGCGACCATGTGTTCTTGAAGATTTCCCCGAATCGCGGTGTGATTCGTTTTGGGAAGCGAGGGAAGTTGAGCCCGCGATACATTGGACCGTTTGACATTCTGGAGAAAGTTGGCAAGGTAGCTTATCGCTTGGCCTTGCCGCCATCTTTGGAAGGAGTTCACAATGTTTTCCATGTGTCGCAGCTTCATCGAAACATTAGCGATCCGTCTCATGCTGTGGATTTCTCGGAGATTACCGTTCGCCCCGATATGACGTATGACCAGCATCCAGTGCAGATTCTGGGCAGGCGTCAGAAATCGCTTCGGAACAAGATTGTCAATCTTGTGAGGGTGATGTGGCGACACGGCTCACCTGGAGAGTCTACTTGGGAGAATGAGGATGAGATGCGAGAGCGTTTCCCACTATTGTTTCCGGACACGTGAGTGTTTGGAAATTCCGAGGACGGAATTTTTCTTAAGTTGGGGAGGATGTAACGACTGGTTTTCATGTATCTGGATTTATTATATTATAATATATGTTTTGGTGGATTTTCTCCTCATGTGTGGTTTTCGTCTCCGTAACTTTCATTTTCGATCGTTTCGTCGTGTTTTCTCGTTTCTTCCTTAGGATCGTCGATTTCGAAGTATGTCATTCGTGACGGGCTTCATAACGGCCGTATCTTACTATTAGATCAAGCCTAGGAGTCTTAGGAATCGATCCCGGAGCTCTGCGCTCCGTATCGGAACTTTTGGTGCTTATTAGCCGGTATAAGAAGGGGCACCGACCGACTAGATGACGATCCAGTAGGTCGACAATCCTTCTTGGACCGACTACTTGGCTTTCTAAATGATTCAGGAGTTACTGTTTATCGTTAGTCGGTCTAAGAACGTTGGTTGACCGACTAGGTTGCAAACTAGTCGGTCAGCAATGCTTCTTTAACCGACTAACTCTTCAACTTATTTTTGGTATCAATACTGTTCACTCTTAGTCGGTCTAAGAACGTTCACCGACCGACTAGATGCCAAACTAGTCGGTCAGTAGTTGTTCATCGACCGACTAAATCTAAATTCTATTTTCGTTCAGAAGTTATTGTTTACACTTAGTCGGTCTGCGTTGGTCGACCGACCGACTAGTTGCCAAACTAGTCGGTCAGTGGTTGCTCTTTGACCGACTAATCTGTGTTAAAACCCTAATTTCTGTGCAGCCGCCAGCCCATCCTATTTAAACCCCTCCCAAACGTTTTCTTCTTCCTCCACTCGACCCAAAACCCTAGTTTCTCCCCCATTGAGCCCCCTTCTTCCCCAAACCCTTATTCCTTCATTCCAAGCCCAAGATCCATCATCCAAACCATCCATCAACTCATTCTACCTCTCATCTTCCCCAAAATCTCATCAAATCCCCAAAATCCCCCAAAAACCCTAGTTCTCCAAACTTCTCTATTCGTTTCCAGATCTGGTCCCTAGGTTCTCCGGAGTGTTTCTTCCGCCTCCTCTCGGTAAGAAATCGATCTCTTGATGTTTTCATAACCTATTTGTATTTTTATGAAACCCTAATGAAAGAATGTTGTTTTGATGATTGTTTCCCCATAACAGCGATTTCCCCGTAGATTAGCATCCGCGAGACGAACCTTCGTGATCGTCATCCCCGGTGCTAGGCAAGTGAAACTTGTCACTTAGGTTTTAGGCCATGTTTTAGGCCATTTGCTTGTTGTAGGCGTAAAAGAGGATAGGCGACGAAATGATACTCGCCTAGGCGCAAATTGGGGAACTAGCTTGACAACGAAGCTAGTTCCGACATATATCATGTTGCACAATTACCATGTCATGTTTACTTTCCATTAACGGTACGCGAATTAATTGTCATGTCATTGCATTCTTTAAGTGATCCCGTGATTGCGTAGCATCGCTACAATACTTGTGTTTCCTGGCTCGTGACCAGAAGCGAGCATAATGAGTTGCTAACCCCAACGCTCGATATTGAATTGTGAACTAGGAAAACAAGCTCCCGTGCGGGGCAACCCTGGCTCACTTGCTGGGCTCATGTGCAGGGACCCTGGCTTGTTTACGTGTGGGATGGGGTAAGAGTTAAGTGGTCATTCAACTGGGGGTCTGCCTGATCAGCAACTGCAGTTGTAAGGCGTAAACTCTGGGGTGGGGTAGTGTTTAGTACCGATCAGCGTGAATGTTGTACCATTCAGCTGAAGGGCGTAAACATCTACAAACAACAGTGAAACGTGAATAGTGAATTGATTGAGATTGTTAGTAGCTTGGCTACTCTTGTCTTGTCCCGATAATTGTACTCTTGTACTTATTGTTCATCATGTCTTACTTGTGCACTCATGTTATAACTGCCATGTCATGCATACTAAAACTGCTAGGTTGCTAGTTGCCTTACTTTCTGTTTCCTTGCCTAAGTCTTTTAGACTTGCTGACATGTGCCCCTTTACTCTTTTGGGTGACACATGTTAGATCATGAGCCCGAGTACCTTGTTGAGGATGAGGTGTTTGCTGACGCTGAGCCCGAGCTTGTGCTTGACGGGGAGTACGTGGACACTGGGGACCAGTCCTAGTGTTTTCGTTGTGTTCCCTTTTGTTTTAGACTGTTGTTTTGTTGTCGGTGCGTAGCACCTATACTTTGTTATGTTGTTGGTTTTGTTGGCCTTGTTCTGGGCCTTTAGACTCTTTCTTTTAGCCTGGTGGCTTTTCTGGATGTTGAACTTATTTTCATGCTGGACAAACTTTGAGATATGAGATTTTATTTATGTCTCTCTTGTGTTATTATTGTTGTTCCGTTGTGGTTACAGGGACTTGATTATGTTTTATTGACGCTTATCGGGTTTGGGGCTTCACAGCTCCACTCTCGTGCGGACCTTTTCACGTCTCGCCTCCATTTTAGGGAAGCGGGTCGTGACAAACCTTCATCAGGCGACTGCAGCAGGGATTGAAGAAAAACAGAGAGATGCAACTTACTTCCAGTATGCATACAGGCGACTGAAGACCAATATACGTCGACTGTAAAATAGACAGGCGACTATATATCCTTCATCGATCGACTGCTGTAGAGATGGAAGAAAAACAGAGAGAGATGCATATTTCACACTTACGCCTTTCAGACGACTGATGGCCATTTCACAGGCAACTGTAAATATACATGCAACTGTAAAAACAGCAACAGGTGACTGTCTTACAAATTGGGATGAAGCCCAGAAAATGCAAGAAGCGCACAGTCGACTGTCGACCAATTCACATGTGACTATAAGAATACAGGCGACTGTAAATTGAACATCAGTCGACTGATGTGAAAAGCTCAAGATGATTCAATAGAAAAGTTGACTTGAGCTATGCATCACAGTCGACTGTAGAAGGCTCGACAGGCGACTGGAATCACCCAATCGACTATAAAACCTTCAGCAGGCGACTGTAGGAGAGCCAGAGACTCCAATTAAGTCTTTGGGCTAGATGAACCTATTGGGTTGGATTTTATGATAATCCTAAGGCTTACTAAGATGGTGAAATGCAAATGCATGAGAGTATGACCATCTATCAAGGCATTACAATAATTCTAAACTCAAAAAGAGAAATGCAAGTAAATGAAATTACATGGATTACAAATTGCATCTCCTAGAGTCTAAGTCTTCAAGCTCACGATACATTGATGCTCTCCATTATCTCCAAGCTTTGGCACTCCTTGATGAGCTTCCCTTCATCAAGCTCCAAGATTTGTCATTGCTCCTCTAGATGTCCATCTAACATCATGCTCCAAGCTTTGGCTTCATTAGATGATCTTCTGACTTCATCCAAGCTTGAGCACACCATCACTCTTGGAGGTCTTTAAGATATCCCTTGCATCATCCTCCAAGCATTATGCTTTGTCTCATCAACATATAATCATTAAGATAAACTGAGACTAAAACATAAGATTGATTAGCACACTAACATAATGTATTGATCATCATCAAAATAACGTTAGTCTTGAACCCAAGAACTAACACTTGAGTCATTAATTATGGATTTCGTTTTGACGAATATCCATCGAAACTTAGTAAGTTTCTTTTATTGATTTTTGAGAGTACTGAGCATCCTCATATAGCGTATTCAGGTTGGCAAAGCCTGAATCTCAAGTAGACGTCCAAAAAATTTTCAATTGGACTATTATTAGGGTTAATTATTTTTGAAAGCATACGTCTGCAACTATATTCATTAAGAATTATGTTATGACAACAGATTAAATTTGTTTCAAAGTTTATTTGTACTCGGTGAGTAGCTAGATATATACAAGCTCAATTAACTTTCGTCGTTTAGACTAGGTATGTATATATTTTTATGTGGCATAAGTTAATGCTCATTCATGTTGCAAAAGCATTATGGGTCTTATCAGAACTTCTAGTCTGGTATTGGTTTGCCATTGCTTACTCCTTGTCGAGGTATATCATATCTTCACTTTCTCATTTTATTCAGGACTTCCCCTATTTTCAGTCTTCCTTATTGTCATTTATAAGAAATAATGAATATTAGTCTTACTAATTAGACATATTCAAGGGAAATGAGTTAGTTTCTATATTTACACTTTTCTAATTTATGAGAGACTTTTAAAACTCTATTTGAATGCTCAAGTATGGTCTCCAGGCCATTTTTATTGAGTCATTCAAGTATTATGTGGGTAGAGAAGCATGCTCAAGGGAAACAAATACGTGGCTATGAAATTTATAATTTCTCACTTATCTATTAAGTCACGACTTCGGGCATACGCTTAAAATTAAGGCTAGATTCAAGAATCATACCTTGTATAGTGAAATTATTCTAAAAGAGTTTAGCAGTGCTATGACAACTGATGGTGTCAATATTGGTTTATAAAGACCATAGATCTGAGAGATCTATTTACCGCAAAAATGTGTATCTTTAAAAATATCGCATAAATGGTTTTCGCATAATCCGTCATATTTTGTAATTTTTATTTTATTTCAGTACAAGGTGTTGGAACTTATCCAACTAAGTTGGATCTTAATTCAACGTTGGGCTAATATGCGATGTATAATTATATAGTGCTACACTGTCATATTAAGCTCAATGTATTAGTGATCTGAGTTAATTAATTAAGTGGGCTAAATGAGTTAAATAGGTTGTGGGCCTTTATGTGTAGAGTCTATTGGGCTTCAACTCGTTGATGGGCCGAGTTGGAACCCTTAGGGCTATGAAGGCTAGCCTATATATATGCGGTCATGATCCCTGGAGCACACAAACTAAGGAGCCGTCTTTTCTACGCCCCGTCGCTAGGAGAGAAACCGTAAGAAGGCTAAAGGGATTCTCCAACGGTAAATTCGTGCTGTTCTGGAAGATCATTCGCTGCGTCATCTAGATCGTCAACTTCATGGATTCAGGTATGATTCCTATCAGAGAAGGTAAAGATTTAAGGTTCCACATATTTATGTAGATCTGTGTAATTAGGTTTATACGCACATCTAGATCTTTAGATTTAACAAGTGTTATCAGAGCCTACATGTTGTGGATCTTAAATTTTCTGCCTGCTTATAAGTAGATCTGATAAAAATTAGATTTTTAATCTATTTTAAGATTCAGATCTATAAATTTTGGGTTTTTGGTTGATTTTTCCTGTTTTAAAAAAATACTTACGAATCCTAGATCGGGGGCGGCCCGCCGGCCGCTGCACGACACAGCAAAAGAGGGGGCGGCTCTGCCACCCCCGTCAGGAGATCGGCCCTGGCGTTGTCGGCGCCGACGTAGACCAGAAAGGGGCGGCTTTGCCTTCCCTGTCAGACGAACAGTGGAAGGGGGCGGCAGAGCGCCCCCCACCCCCGTCGGGAAAAAGGGGAACAGGGGGCGACACCCGCCGCTGCCCTGTTAGGGCTTTGGAAAGGGGTGCCACTGTCGCCGCCATTACATTTTCAGAGGGGCGGCCTCGCTGCCGCCCACAGTCGGCATCCAGACCGGGGAAGGGGGTGGCGTCCCACCGCCCCCATTAGCACCCCAGAGGGGGCGGCGCCCTGCCGCCCCCCTTCTCCGGCACGACAGGCGCGACCTCGCGCCTGCATCACATGGAAAGGGGCGGCTCTTTACATCCCCTATTGGAGACAATGACGCCGACCCCCTTGCCGGCGGCGAAAGTGAGTGAAGGGGGCCGGCGGCGGCGGCCCCCCTTAGGCTGGCCAACTGCTGCTAGGGTTTCTAACCATAGCAGGCTTTTGGCTAAAAAATTGGCTTAATCAGGATTTTCAAAATAAATTTTTAATTCAGCATATAGGCTTTAATTTTGGGCCTGTTTTGGCCATTGCACAAATTTTGGGCTTAAAATGAATAATATGGTAATTTTGAACCCTATTTTAGGGCTATTCTTATTCTTTTAAAGCCATATTTCGGTTATATTAATGCACTAATAATCAGAGGAAATAAAAGGCCATCTTGTGTATATTTCCTCATTCGGTTTTATTTGTGTTAAATTATTTTCGTTCCATTTTTAATTCTTTTAGGCATAATTTATTTATACATTTCGAAATGATGCTAATTAATACGAAACCCCACCAAAGTGGGATCCACTGTAGAATTAGTTATTATTTCGGAATGTAAACGGTTAAATACATACATTGTATTATCAGTTGCCTAAAATGAAATTTAAATGTATAAATGGAGTAAATAAAAGGTTGTTTATATATATTTTTCCTCAAAGAAATAGTTAGCATTAATTGAGCTAAACTGAATTCAAATTTTGCTATATGTATTTTTGAAATGACTTGGTGCAATCATCATCTCGCCAAAGTGGGCTCTGTTGTTTTGCATTATTTCATTTCATAAATATAAAAAAAACTTTATGTGCATATTTTGAAATGAATGCTACATCGGCCCAAAGGAAGATTACCGTTCTGTGTCAACTTATGTGCACCTATGGCAATAACTAAGAGATGATTGTTGAGACTTATGCATGCAATTTTAATTCAGCTAAAAGGAAGTATTAATTTTTGCATGTTAATTATTATCTTTATTTGATTGCTGCAGCAAGATGTCATTTGCTAGTTAATAGATTATCTAAAGATAAATGTTAAGCTAGTGTAGGAGATCTTGAGATAGGAACATGCAATTTTGAATTTATAATGTTGCTTTAAAATTAATACTTATGTTAGCATATTTGTTTATATTTATTGTCCTATTTTTCAGCTGCTACACCAGCAAATATAACTGCTAGCTTAAACTCCCGGTGCTGAATGGCTCTAATTCGAAATCCTAGAAAGAGAACTTGCTTATAGTTCTTGGGATACTAGATCTGGACCTTGCGATTAGAACTGACTGTCCTCCACTTATTACGGAAAACATTACCTCTGATGAAAAGAGGGAGTATGAGAAGTGGAAAAAGTCTAATCGCATGTGTGTCATGATCATGAAGAGAGCCATCCCAGAAGCTTTTCAGGGCTCTTTGTCTGATTCGATCACGACAGCTAAAAGTTTCCTTGCAGATATTGAGAAAAGGTTTGTCAGAAACGAAAAGGCAGAAATTGGTACGATTCTGACAAGCCTAATCTCAATGAAGTACAAAGGGGAATGCAATATAAGAGAATACTTTTTGAAACAATCCCATCTTGCTTCAAAGTTGAAAGCACTTAAGCTTGCTCTCTGAGGACCTGCTTGTGTATTTGGTATTAATATCCCTTCCTACTAAGTTCAATTAGTTCAAGGTGAGCTATAACTATCAGAAAGAGACTTGGTCTCTGAATGAGCTCATCTCACACTGTGTTCAGGAAGAGGAAAGACTGAAGCAGGACAACATTGAAGGTGCAACTATTGCCTTTACCCCTAAAGACAATAAAAGGAAAAAGGGTAAAGAAGTTGCAATTATAGCCCCACCTAAGAAATAACAAAAGGAGCATGTTAAGGCTGTTAAGAAAGATAGTTGTTTCATTTGTGGAGCTGAAGGGCATGTAAAGAAGCAATGCACTAATTATCAAGCCTGTCGTGCTAAGAAATGCACTCTTCTCAATTTAGTTTGTTCAGAAGTTAATTTAACTTCTGTACCTATAAACACTTGGTGGTTAGATTCTGGTGCAACTACTAACTTCAGTGTGTCTATGCCAGTTTGTAATCCATGTAGATGGTCATTCTCTCGATGTTGTAAGACAGTCAGTTTTTATAGTCTCCTGCACTATTCACCCCCCCCCCCCCCTCTAGTGTGTGTGTGTGTGTGTGTAGCCCCGCAGGGTCCCTTATACAGGGCTGCCTGAACTGCCAAAAGCCAAATGATACTAAAAGATTCATCTTTGTGGGCGATGGCAAGAAGGCGAGTGTTGCTGCAATTGGGGATTTCAGATTATCTTTGAAAACATGAAACCATTTGGATTTGTTTGAGGCTTTTATTGTACCGTCGTTTCGCTGTAACTTGATTTCTATTTCTGCATTGGACAAATCTGGTTATTGTTGTTATTTTACGAATGGAAAATTTAGCTTGTCTCTCAATTCCATATTAATTAGTTCTGGTTATCTGTCTGGTTTTGATAATCTGTATTTTCTTGAAACAATTGCTACAAATGAATACTTACATGTGGGTACAAAGAAACGAAAATTAACTGATGAGAATTCAGGTTCGTTATGGCACAAGAGATTAGGCCACATCTCCAAAAGGAGAATTGAGAGACTTGTGTCAAACGATATCATCAAACCTTTAGATTTTTCAGATTTTGATGTCTGTATTAATTGTATAAAGGGAAAACAAACTAATAAAAGGACATTTGACGCCAAAGGTCAAATGGCGTCTTAGAACTTATACATACGGATATTTGCGGACCATTCTCTTCGGTTGCATGGAATGGTCAGCAATATTTTATAACATTCATAGACAACTATTCAAGATATGGAAACATTTATCTAATACATGAAAAATCTCAGTCTTTGGACACGTTCAAAAATTTTAACGCCGAAGTTGAAATTCAATTAGACAAAAGAATTAAAACTGTCAGATCTGACCGTGGTGGTGAATACTATGGCAGGATGGTTTAGGTGAACAACGTCCAGGACCGTTTGCTAAATTTCTAGAAGAATGTGGTATTGTCCTTCAGTATACCATGCCGGGTTCGCCCACTATGAATGGTACTGTAGCTGAAAGACGAAACAGAACGCTTAAAACATGGTAAGAAGTATGATTAGTCATTCTTCTTTACCAGAAAAACTTTGGGGAGAAGCATTAAAAATTGCAGCTTACATCCTAAATCGGGTCCCAACGAAAGCAACTAATAAAACACCATATAAGCTTTGGACAGGTAAAAAACCTAGTCTAAAGCATATGCACATATGGGGATGTCCAGCTGAGGCAAGGCCTTATAGGCCTGCTGATAAGAAACTTGACACACGGACAATTAGTTGCTATTTTATTGGGTATGCTGAAAGATTGAGGGGTTACAAAATTTTACGATCCCATAAATAAGAACATTTTTTAGACTGGAAATGCCAGATTTCTTGAGGATACCGGGTTTGCAGGGGGAGATTTAGGAAGAGACATTGTTTTCGAAGAGGAATATGTAGATATTCCCACAGGTGATCTGTCTTTTGATCAGGATTTCATTCCTGTTATAGAACAAGACACAAATATTCAAGACAATGTTGTTGCTCCTACTCTTCAAGAAGAACAAACCCTTGCACCTCAAGAAACATTGCCATTAAGAAGATCCACTAGGGAGAGGAGAAGTGCAATATCAAGTGACTACATTGCATATCTCCAGAACATGAGGTTGATATTGGTGTAATAGAAGATGATCCAATCAACTTCCGTCAAACCAAAAATGGTTCTAACTCTCTAAAATGGATAGATGACATAAATGAGGAAATAAAGTCAATGAAGGACAATGATGTTTGGGATCTTGTCCCATTACCTAAAGATGTGAAATCCATTGTTGTAAATGGATATTTAAAACCAAGAGGGATTCAAAAGGTAATGTGGAAAGATATAAGGCACGTCTTGTCGCTGAGGGCTTTACTCAAAAGGAAGGCATTGATTATAATGAGACTTTCTTTCCGGTTTCCACGAAAGACTCGTTCAGGATAATAATGGCATTAGTGGCTCATTTTAATCTTGAGTTACATCAGATGGATGTTAAAACAGCGTTCCTTAACAGGGACATTGATCAGGTGGTTTATATGGCACAACCAGAAAACTTTGTGTCGGAAGACCCAAAGAATATGGTTTGCAAACTTAAGAAATCCATCTATGGACTCATACAGGCGTCTCGACAATGGTATTTTAAGTTTCATCAAGTTATCATCTCATTTGGCTTCAAGGTGAATTTGGTTGATGAATGTATATATTATAAGTACTGTGGGAGTAAATTTGTTTTTCTAGTTTTATATGTCGATGACATTTTACTTACCAGTAACAATGAGGCTTATTGCATGAAACCAAGAACTTTCTAGCTAAGAACTTTGAGATGAAAGATCTTGGTGATGCATCTTTTGTATTATGAATCCAAATACACCGAGATCGTTCTCGAGGTATACTTGAATTATCACAAAAGGCCTACATTGAAAAGGTTCTGCAAAGATTTGGCATGGAAAGTTGTAAACCAGGTGATACCCTAGTATCTAAGTGAGACAAGTTTAGTCTCAATCAGTCCCATAAAAGTGAAATTGAGAAAGCACAAAAGAAGGATATTCCTTATTCTTCAGAAGTTGGGAGTATTATGTATGCTCAAGTATGTACATGTCCAGACTTGGCGTACATTACAGGAATGATTGGCAGATACTTGAGCAATCCAGAATTAGACCATTGGAAAGCAGCCAAAAGGGTCTTATGGTACTTGCAGAGGACAAAAGGACACATGCTTGTATATCAGAGGTCTGAAAAGCTTGAAATCGTAGTATATATCGACTCTGATTTTACTGTATGTAAAGACGCATGAAATCTACTACAGGCTATGTTTACACATTAGCATAAGGTGCCATTTCTTGGAAGAGTGCAAAGCAGACTATTATATCCTCTTCTACTATGGCTGTAGAATCCATCGATTGTCATGATGCATTAATCATGGTATATGGCTACGGAATGTTGTCATGACACTATGAATTGTAGATGGCATTGAAAGGCCACTCAAATTATTTTGTGACAACATGTCCACAGTTGCATTTGCCACTGACAACGGGAGCTCAGCAAAATCAAAGAACATTGATATCAAGTTCCTGATTGTTAAAGAAAGAGTTGGATATAGACAGTTGTCTATAGAGCACATTGGTACAAACTCAAACATTGTGGATCCTCTTACTAAGGGACTGCCACCCAAAATGTTTCATGGGCATATTACTCGTAAGGGTGTCATGTCAGCTAAAGATATCCAGTTTTAGTGGGAGTTTGTAATTTTTGTAGTGCTCTTATTTTGACAACATTTCAGCCTTCCGTTTAGGCATATTTGGTTTATTTCTGCAGAAATAAAGTTCAGTTTTGTTTGTCTTTATATTTCAACTCTATATTTATAAATGTGTATGAAAATATGTGTTTATGTTTATGATCTCACTAAGGTTAAGGAGGATCAGTTGGAAATAGACATGTTAGATCATATCATATGTAATTTCCATGCTACACATCCACTTCATAATCAATGTCATTCTTTTGTATTAGCACGGTGACCACTGATGGGTCAAGCTGCAATATTGCGGCAAAGATCTCTTTGATCCCTTACTAATATAATTGATGGACCGGATTGGTTTTTTTGACACATTAAAGAAATGACAGTAAGTTAAGATCTTATTTGGTTGTATGCACAATGAAATATACTTATAAAGTTTAGCATATAGCCCAAGTGGGAGATTGTTGGAACTTATCCAACTAAGTTGGATCTTAATCCAACATTGGGCTAATATGCGATGAATAATTATATAGTGCTACACTGTCATATCAAGCCCAATGTATTAGTGATCTGATTTAATTAATTAAGTGGGCTAAATGAGTTAAATAGATTGTGGGCCTTTATGTGTAGAGTCTATTGGGCTTCGACTCGTTGATGTGCCAAGTTTGAAACCCTAGGGCTATGGAGGCTAGCATATATATATATATATATATATATATATATATATATATATATATATATATATATATATATATATATATATATATATATATATGCGGTCATGATCCTCGGAGCACCCGAACTAAGGAGCCGTCTTTTCTACGCCACGTCGCTAGGAGAGAAACCGTGAGAAGGCTAAAGGGATTCTCCAACGGTAGATTCGTGATGTTCTAGAAGATCATCCGATGCGTCATACAGATCATCAACTTCATGGATTCAGGTATAATTCCTATCCGAGAAGGTAAAGATTTAAGGTTCCGCATGTTTATCTAGATCTGTGTAATTAGGTTTATACGCGCATCTAGATCTTTAGATTTAACAAAAGGGTGTTGACTTTTGATTTGATTTGAACTTCGGGTTCAATTTGTCAAAGTGGATATGATGTTAAACTTTTTGAAATTATTATTGGTTTGTTGTCATAAAAAATGTCATATCATGAGCGTGAGCATAAGCATGGGATGAGCATATAAGTGTGCAATATGTAACATTTACTGATTTATCATGCACAAAATATAAAGCTTGTAAGATAAAAAGGTATCTCAATAAAATAGTTGAAAGAAACTAAATTATCCATGCAAAAAATATCAAGCATGTGAGCTAAAAATGTATACTCAGTTAACATGAATTGAAACATATATGATGTACACACATGTTATTTATACGCCGCAGGCATTCAAATAATTTCATCGTAGACATATAGTTATGCTACAAGCATTAAAAATATATCATAGAGATTTTAGCATGCTAAATAAAATGTGCATCACAGAACATAGGATATGCAGCAGGCATATATAGTTTTCATCACAGGCATGTAGTATATTTAATTGTAAATAAATAAAATCATGCTACATGCATAAAGGGAATTTGCATATTAATAAATTCATGCTACAGTTATATTAAAAATATTTGAATGGACCAAAAAAAGTTTTTTATTAAAAATAGATCAAGATTTTATTAATAACCCTGATAAATTTTCGTACAATCGCATCGTAAAAAGAATAAAAATTTTACGAAAACCCCCTAATTAGGGTTTTGCGATGACAAGCCGCAGGCGGGGCACGCGGACTGCGGTGACAGGCCGTAGGCGGGGTACGCGGGTGCGCGGGCGACGGTGACAGGCCGCAGCCGGGCATGCGCGAGGAGCGGCTGCAGGCTGCGACGTGCACGGGGAGCAGTGACAGGCTGTAGGCGACGGCACGCGGGTGACGGCCGCAGGCCACAGGCGACGGTGCACGGGCAGCGACGACTGGCTTTAGACCGGTGCTCGCGGGGGTAGGGGGCGCCTTTCCCTCTAGATCCATAGATTTCAAAGGAAAATTTGGTTTTTATTGTAAAATACAATTTTTAATCTTTATAATCATGAAAAATTGATTTTTACCGTTTAAACATTGAGTTTAATAAAGATCTATGCTTTAAAACGACTTTTCATAAGGATCTAAGCAGAAAAATAGATTTCTTGTAGACTAAAGAAAAATTGGCAAAGATCCATCATCGTG
>CM061137.1:41994460-42009942 GCA_030789695.1 Scilla litardierei
CCGGGTTGTGGGAGTCACATGTTCATTGTGTATGATTTGGTCTTGTGAAGGTTTTTCACAAGAATTTTATAGTGCAAAATCTTGAGTTAGGGTTTCTAACTCAAGTATCCGGAAGGGATCCGGGTGGTTGGGACGTAGGATCACCGGGAACAAGTCAGGGAGACTTGGGTGGATCCGAACCCGTTACATGTTTTGTTTGCGTTTGATAATTCTTGTTGATTGTTGTTTATTCTGCATTGTCGTTTGTTTCTTGCACAATAATTAGGAATAACTATCTTGATTATTTTAAAGTACTATTCACCCCCCCCCCCTCTAGTACATGTGCAGTAGCTTCACAGGGCATTACAATTGGTATCAGAGCCAAGGTCAAAGCTTTGACGAACAACGACTACAACGTCTTCAAAGATCGTCAAGGATCTTCTTCAGTTATGGAAGGACAATCCTCAGTCAGGCCTCCTCACTTCAACGGTACCAACTATGGGTACTGGAAATGCCAGATGGAAACCTTCCTCCGGAGCGCTTCACTTTGGAGAGCCACGATGACGGAGTATGTCGAGCCTACCGAAGAAGATTTCGCGAAGTGGACTACCGCGGAGGTCGTCGCGGAGGTAAGCAATGCCAAGGCCATGAATGCCTTGCAATGTGCGTTGGAGCCCGAAGACTTCAACAAGATATGCACATGTAAGAGTGCATATCAAGTATGGAACCAACTCCTCATCTTGCACGACGGAACGAGTACGGTAAAAGATTCTAAACTCGTTGTCGCTAACAAAGAATTTGAGTTGTTTCACATGGAACAGGGTGAAACCATGAAGGACTACTATGCTCGTTTTGTGGACATATCCAATGAATTGGAAGCACTTGGGAAGATCTACACCCAAAAGGAGAAAGTCGCGAAGATAATCAACGGACTTCCTTCTTGTTGGGAAAAGCGTACCTTCGCCATTGAGGAAGGTAATGATATGAATAAATATACTGTCGTACAATTAATGGGTACCTTGTTGTCTTACGAGGTACGCATGGAAAGCAAGATAAGGATGCAGGAAAAGATGAAGGCGTACTTCAAGCAAGACGAGCCAAAGAAAAAGGGGATTGCATACAAGGCTGCTCCATCTACTGATGATGAAGAATCGGAAGAAGAATCGGAAGAAGAGTTTGACATGGAAGCTTTGGCCGATTTGGCAAAGAAGTTCGACCGATGCTTCCGAAAAGGTAAGTTTAAGAATCTATCTAAGTTTGGTTCTACTAATGCTTCTACTCCCGTGTGTTATAAATGCAACAAGCCAGGACACATCAAGCCGGATTGTCCTCTCAACAAACACAAGGAGAAGTGGAAGGCATCCAAATACGACAAGTCGAGAAAGCACAAGAAAGGACTTGTCGACACTTTCACCGACTCCGAAGAGGACTCCTCAAGTGGAAATTCGGATGATGAGAAGGTGGAGAAAGCACACATGTGCTTCATGGGAAGAGAAGAACGTGTTCAAGAGACTTCCTCCGATGAAAGCGATGAAAGCGAGGATGAAGGCGAAGAGGTAACCATGGATGAACTTAAATTAGCCAACGAACAACTTTTGTAAAGTTCTCTAAATTGGCTAGTAGATTTATTAAGACTAAAAATGAGTTAGATAGTCTTAAAACCTCGCCTAAGCCTTTCATCGTCAACAACGACACCGTTGTTGAAGATTTGAGAAATGAGATTGTAAATCTCAAATCTCAACTTGAGCATGTTCATATCGAGGATTCGGATGAACATGTGATAGCAGATTTGACGTCTCAAAACTCAACTTTGAGTATTGAGAATAAAAATCTCAAATCACGTGTTTGCACACTCACATCGCAAGTGTCCACCTTGGATGCTTCGATGCATTCTCTTACCGAGAAATATGAGTGCACATTGGGCCGAATCAAAGAATTCAATAAAGATAAGGGCCGTTTGGATAATATCCTAAATGACTTACTTCCGGCCAATCATCACATTGGCTTGGGGTATAAGATGGGAGAGTCATCCAAATCGTCCGCCACCTTTATTAGGCCAACGTCCGATGCTTCTACTAGTGGGAGTAAATACTTCATGGGTAGTTCTTCTACCAATGGTGCTTCCGCTAGGTACACACCCCCATTTGGAAAGAAACCCACTTTGGGTGGACCTCCAAAGAGGGTTCATGCTTTCATGTATACCATGCCACGTAGGAACACACATCCTACTCCACATGTTAGCACGTATGATGATTTTTATGCTCCGCATCCATGAGCACGTGCACACCATGTGAGACACACTCATGCACGTGTTCCACCACATGCATATGCTCATTCACATTTTCATATGAATAAGTATCATCATGCACCATTGCATCATATGCCATATGCTTACCCACAACATGCATCACATAGAAATCAACAACGTATGCATGTTCCCAATAGGATTAGGACTCCCAAGACATACACCATTTGGGGTCCGAAGAACACAAGCATGTATAATAAGGATTTGTATGTGCAATCATATATTAACGATATTATTTTGAATGATGATTATGTTGGGAAATCAAGGTCCTCTTGGACTTGGTTTCCGAAGGGTTAGTTTCCTTTGACCCTTCATTGCTTGGTACCATAAGTTTAATTTCATTTTATGGGTACCAACGCAATTATGGTAAGAATTGGTTTATTTTTTATTTGCATATTAATCGTGGATGTGCATGTTAATTTGAAACTTAAATTCATGTTGAATTTAAATTTAGTTGGGCTATGGGTTACAATTATTTGAATTTAATATGTTAAATTTGTTGCCTAACCCATAGGATCCAAAAGGATTTTTGGATACCAAAATGATGCTTTCTAGGTTCAATCCATCATGTGATACCAACCCTACCAACTCATTGATTTACAAAGTTTTTCATTCAAATGGAGTTGATGGTGCTTAAGTAATGCACCAAAGTAGGGGGAGCCTAATGTTGTAAGTATCTTCTTACATTTGATATACATTTGGTATCCATGTGTGTTGATTGCATGCATTGTTAGAATATCTACTTTGGTACCATCTTGTTTATATTAGTATGCTAGAATTGTGTATGCCATAGTTTTATGATGTTCTATCTATTTTTGGCATAACATTTTTGCATGTTACTTTTGGTATCAATTTACAAATTTTGGTATTCACACTGGATTTTTGTCTCTGATGTTGATTTCTTCGCTCGACGATTAACTTGGTTAAATAGAATTGGTTCTACGAAATCATAGAATTGTTTTCTATGCACTATTTAACTAAGAATGTTGATATTGGAGAGTATGTTCCATAACTCAATAAGTGAAATTAATTTGAGTTTTGGATATTTCGTATTTCGATTTTCGCCAATGGCTTGATGATTTCATTTTTCGATTTTTGCCTATGGTTTGATATTTCGTATTTCGATTTTCGTTTATGGCTTGATGATTTCGTATTTTGATTTTCGCCTATGGCTTGATGATTTCGTTTTTCGATTTTCGACTATGGTCAAGTTGGTACGCTTTTATTTTCTTCGGTATTTTACATTTGGTATTTTACTTTGGTGTCATTTGGACCGTGGTCATAGTCTTAGACTGTAACGAGTGGTTTTCATCTATATGTATTTTCTGGATATATTTTATGTATGGTTGGTTTTCCCCTTGTGTGTGATTTCTGTTTTCGTCGTTTTGTGGTTTCGTCCGTTTCCTTGTGATTTCTAGTCCTTCTTCCTTAGATCGTCGAGTTTGGAGTAAGTCATTCATGACGAGCTTCATATCGCTCATATCATAGAGATAGGTTGATCTTAGAAGCCGTAGGAATCTTCCTGGAGCTTCACGCTTCGATTCGAGACTTTTGGTGCACATTAGTTGGTTCAAAAAGGAGAACCAACCGACTAGATTTCAATCTAGTCGGTCGGCAACCCTTCAAGGACCGACTAGTGGGCTTTTATTTATTCTTCAGGAGTTACTGTTTATCGTTAGTCGGTCTGAGAACATTTTTCGACCGACTAGGTTGCAAACTAGTCGGTCAGCCATTGTTATTTAACCGACTAGTTCATTAACCATTTTGAGGCCGAGTTACTGTTTACTCTTAGTCGGTCTAAGAACGTTCATCGACCGACTAGTTGTGAAACTAGTCGGTCAGTAGTTGTTCTTTGACCGATTGAATCAAAGTTCATTTCTTCTTCAGGAGTTACTGTTTGGCCTTAGTAGGTCACAGTTGGTCGACCGACCGACTAGTTCTCGAATTAGTCAGTCAACAGCTCTTCTTTGACCGACTAATCAACCCCGAAACCCTAGGGTTCATTTCCGCCGCCGGGTTGTTTCTATTTAAACCCCCGAATCTTTTCATTCTTCTTTCATTTTCTTCTGAGCCATTTTCTTCCCCAAATCATCCTCCAGCATTTTCCCAAGCCATTCCTTCTTCCTTTGGAGCTTCCCTCTCGCCATTCTTGCGCCGGCCACCTTCTCTAGGCCACCGGAGCTAGTTTTCAGCCGTAGATTCTTCCGGAGACGTTCTTTCGTTGCTGTTTTAGCTCCGTCTTGGCATCATTCGTTCGCTGCTCTTACACGATCCCTTTCCGTAGAATAGAGTTGTGAGACGTTTTACCGTCGATCGGCATCGTCGGTATCAGGCAAGTGAAACTTGCCAACCTTTTGTTTAGGCCATGTCCTTAGGCCATTTCCTTGTCTTAGCGTAAAAGAGACTATGCAGTGAAAGGATAGCTGCCTAGACGCCCTTTGATCTAGCTTGACAACGAAGCTAGATCCGTCACCTTCATCATGCTTGCATGTCATGTTTAATTTCAATTAACGGTACGCGAATATCTGTTCATGTCATTGCATACATTGATTGTTTATCGTGATTGTGTAGCACACGCTACTTTTAAAATGTAAGCTGCGGCGAGTAGGATTTTGATTCCTACACAGTGATCCGGCTAGGTGCACCCCTATGCCAAATACACTTCCTGGCTCGTGATCCAGAAGCGAGCATAGTGTGTTGCTAATCCCAACGCTCGATACACGTGGAGGGGTAGGGTTAAACGATCGCTTGAGCGTAGAATTTAGCCCGTACAGCTACTTCAGCCAAAAGACGGAAATGTTGGAATTTCATAATTCCATATTTCTATTCCCATATGATTTTGATGTGACAAACACATTCAGTACTACTAACTCTATATATGCAGATACATATCAATGCTGAGTTCCACACAAATGAGATATCTTCATGCATACTCAATCAGATATATCAATCATGAAGCTGGAAAGACAAAGGCACATAATCCACGACTTGGATATATAATCACTTGATAAGGATCTCCTGCAAAGAAGCTTCTCAGATTCAGTTGCAGATGCAGTCCTATCTACGGCTTTATGTAATCAATGTAAAATTTACTTTTTTAGAGTCACAAAGCCTTGTGATAATATATCTTAGTCATCTAGGTTCCATTCCTCAGAGATCTACACTTCCCAATTTCGAAAATTCGCAACTTTGAAAATTGGCAGCCAATAACCCCATTTTGGTCGACCAATTTTAAACCTTTGAATTTGGTTATGGGATTGCATGTGCAAACTCCCCTAACCGTGTAGATTCTAGAAATGTCCTCCAACGGTCGAAATTCTCTCTCTAAATTTTGGTCGACCAATGTGGTCATTTTGGTCGACCAATTTCAAAACTAGCCGTTTTGATCCCAAAATTTCAGGGACGGTTCCTGCCCGTTTTCCAACGTTAACTACAGTCCCCAACCGTCCCTAAATACTATAAATAAAGGGGTAGACCCTCTCTTTTCATACACACACTTTCCTCTTTTCTTAATCTCTTATTTGTTGGAATCAAGTCTTCTTTCTAAAGCTTTAGGCCATTAGTTGTTCTTTTCTTATTTGTAAGAAGAAATCATTAGATTTCCTTCTTCATTTAAGAACGGAAGAACTTGGTTTTTCAACATCATTTTGGAAAGTTGTTTGTGTTCATAATTGAAGAAGAAATCGATTGATCTCTCTCTCTTCTTTTATGAACCAGAGAACTTCAAGTGTTGCGCTTCATTACATATCTTTTACATCTTGAAGTTCTTCTTCTAAAACACCATCCTTGAATTCTTTCTCTGAAAATTATAACAAGGCTATAGGTGTTTTTCTATTTCATTATTTTACAGGTTTGAATCTCTGTTAGAGATTGTACAAAGTTTGGGACACGGGGAGTGTCGCCATTTTTGTAAGTTCATGCTTGCGGGGCAAGTGATTATAGTGGATTGAAAATCTCTACGGGGTAGAGGACTGGAGTAGGATCACAAGGATCCGAACCAGGATAAATCTCTGTGTTTGCGATTGATTTAATTTCAGTACTTGTCTTTTTATTTCTGTGCCATCTTTGCAAATATTACTAACATTTTATTTGCGACATTTTTTTAATATACACTATTCACCCCCCCCCCCTCTAGTGTATTGATCCTTACAGGTTGAAATTACATTTGGTATCAGAGCAAGGTTAAGATGGCAGCAAGTTCCTCAAACATGAACGCAGTTCCACACAACTACAATCAGCAACCTGAAGGGCACTCTCAAACTCGTCCTCCTCTATTTGATGGTTCAAATTACTCATATTGGAAAATACGAATGGAGATTCATCTCCAAAGTATGAATTATGAGATTTGGGACATCGTAGAGTCAGGATACGAAAAGCCAACAACTCCTGTTGCTGATTGGACCACCAACGACAAAGTTGCAAAACCCAACAACTCAAAGGCCATGAATGCTTTATTTTGTGCTATGGATAAACATGAGTTTAATCGAGTATCTCAGGCCAAAAGTGCTCAGGAAATTTGGCATATACTTGAGGTAACTCATGAAGGAACCAGTAAAGTGAAGGAAACCAAGATTTCCGTTTTGGTTCACAAATTCGAGTTGTTCAAGATGAAGGACCAAGAGACAATTGGAGAAATGAACACCAGGTTTACTAATATTATAAATTCTTTAAGTGCTCTTGGAAAAACTTACACTTCTCTTGAACAGGTTCACAAAATTCTTAAAGCTTTAACTCCAGTATGGCGCCCAAAGATCACTGCTATTGAGGAAGCCAATGATCTTTCCACATTATCTATGGAAGATCTTATTGGTAACTTAATGGCCTATGAAGTTACAATTCAAGATGAGAAAGAAGAATCAGATCAAAAGAAGAAAGTACTTGCCTTCAACGCAACATCAGATAATGAAGATTCAGATGATGATATGGCATTTTTTTCCAAAAACTTCAGAAAGTTCTTTCAGAAAGGTAAGTATAATAATTTTAAATCTAAGAATACTGATTCTTCTCTTTGCTTTAATTGCAATAAGCCAGGACATATGAAGAAAGACTGTCCTCTTCTCAAAACAAAGTTCAAAACTTTCAATAATGATCAATCCAGAAGAGAAAGGAGGTTTGACAAAATGACAAAGGCATTTGCAGCAACATGGGATGATTCTTCAGATGATGAAGATGATGATCTAAATGAAAGTGCTAACATGTGCTTTATGTCACAAGAAGATGAAGATGAGGTAAGTTCTTTTAATAATGAAGAATTACTTGATGCATTAAAAGATCTCTATTCTCGTTTCAAAAAATTGAATAATCAACATAAATCTTTGAAACAGAATAATGATGATCTTCTTATTAAATATCAAGAATTGTCTTCTTCTAAGAACACTACACCTATTGAGAATACATCTTCTCAAAATTTAAATCTTAGTAAAGAGAATGATATTTTCAAAACTAAGAATCTAGAACTACATACTCAAATAGCCGAAATGGATAAAAATATTTCATCACTAAAGATGAAATACGACGAGATGTCTTCAAATATTAATAAATTTAATAAAGGAAAGACTAATCTTGATGATTTACTAAAAATACAATATCCTGCAAATCATAGACAAGGTCTGGGATATTCTCATAAGAATGCACCCAAATCTAGTAACACTTCTTCTTCTTGTGGAATAACTACTTTTGTTAAACCTCAAAAGAAGAATCACGCATTTATTTACACAAAGAAAGTAAACATTTCTACTTCTTCACAAAGAAATGTTTCTAACATTTCAAAAACATCTTCTAGGAAACCTACTACAGTGAGTATATGGGTTCCTAAGAATTCATGCTTAGAAGATAGAAATGATTATATTTCTCATTATATACATGCTATAGTTCATTCTAATGATTATATTAAAAAGCCAAATTCCACTTGGGTTTGGCTTCCAAAAATCTAATCCCAAGGACCCTCAAGAAGGGGTACCAATGCTTAATGTTTTATCTTTCAGGTACCTAGGAAAGAAAGATGGATTTTGGATAGTGGATGTTCAAAACATATGACAGGAAATGTCAAACTACTTTCAAACGTCAAGTACAAACAAGGAGGCACAGTTACCTTTGGTGACAACAAGAAAGGAAAAATCATAGGCACTGGAACAGTTGGCAATACTAATCAGCCTATCATTGAGAATGTTCACCTGGTTGACGGTTTGAAACATAATTTACTTTCCATTAGTCAATTATGCGATAAAAATTACAAAATAGTTTTTGAACAAAATGAGTGCATTATTTATGATTCAGATATGACATCTGTTTTGTTTCGTGGTAAGCGTAAAAATAACATTTATATTTTATGCATGTCTGTTACCACAAATAATCATTGTTTAATAATTACATCTGATGATACATTTTTATGGCATAAACGTTTTGGACACACTAACTTCAAAAATCTTGCACACATTTCAAAACACAAATTAGTAAATGGAATGCCAAATATTTCTTTCAAACACAAACATTTTTGTGATGCTTGTCAACAAGGAAAAATGCACAAATCTTCTTTTAAATCAAAGGATGTTATCTCAACAAAAAGACCTTTAGAACTCTTACATTTAGATTTGTTTGGTCCTTCTAGAGTAGCCTCTTTAAATAGAAGTAGATATGCATTTGTCATTGTTGATGATTATTCAAGATATACTTGGGTTATATTCTTACAAAACAAGAATGATGCTTTTGAAGAATTTTCAATATTTTGTAAAAAGATACAAAAAATCAAATCCTCTAACATTGTCACTATTCGTAGTGATCATGGAGGAGAATTTGAAAATGAATCGTTTACCAAGTTTTGTAATGAAAATGGCATTACTCACAATTTTTCTTTTCCTCGTGCTCCTCCTCAAAATGGAGTAGTTGAAAGGAAAAATAGAACCTTACAAGAATGTGCAAGAACAATGCTTTGTGATAGTAATTTACCGAAATATTTTTGGGCTGAAGCCGTCGCAACTGCATGTTACATTATGAATAAAATTCTTATAAGACCATTGCTTAATAAAACATGTTTTGAATTATTCTTTGATCGCATTCCACGTGTATCATATTTTAAAGTGTTTGGATGTAAATGTTTCATTCTAAATACTAAAGATGCACTTGATAAATTTGATTTGAAATCTGATGAAGGTATTTTTGTTGGATACTCAACACGTAGCAAAGCCTACAGAGTATATAACAAAAGAACTTCAACAGTTGAAGAATCACTACATGTCACATTTGATGAGAATCCCTCATCTAAGTCTCCCATTATTGATGATGAAGAAAATATATTACCTTTATCTAATTCTTTAGATAATATCAAACTTGATGAAATTGATGCTACTAATCATTCTGTTGAGTCTATTTCAGATAATACAGATCTTCCCAGGGCTTTTGCACAAGTTCCAAACCATCCATCAGAATTAATCATTGGAGATATTACAGATGGAGTTAGAACTCGTCGTCAAATTGAACAAATGGCGCATTGTGCTTTCCTTTCATCCATTGAACCAAAGAACATCAAAGATGCATGTGAAGACAATTCATGGATTATCGCTATGCAGGAAGAACTCAATCAATTTCAAAGAAATGATGTTTGGGAATTAGTTCCTAGACCAACAAATCATTCAATTATTGGTACCAAGTGGGTATTCAAAAATAAATTGGATGAATCTGGTCAGGTAATTAGAAACAAGGCACGATTAGTTGCACAAGGTTATAATCAAGAAGAAGGTATTGATTACGATGAAACCTATGCACCAGTTGCCCGTCTTGAGTCTATTCGCATGTTATTATCATTTGCATGTTTTAAAAATTTTAAATTATTTCAAATGGACGTCAAAAGTGCTTTTTTAAATGGATTTCTTAAGGAGGAAGTTTATGTTGAACAACCTCCTGGTTTTCATCATGAAAATTTTGAAAATCATGGTTTCAAATTAAAGAAAGCTCTTTATGGTCTCAAACAAGCACCTCGTGCTTGGTATGAAAGACTTAAAAGCTATCTTTTAAATTCTGGTTATAATATTGGTAAAATAGATTCCACTCTTTTTATTAAAAATATTAAATCTGACATAATCATTATTCAAATATACGTTGATGATATTATTTTTGGTTCTACTAATGAATCTCTTTGTCAAGATTTTTCTAAGATTATGCAGAAAGAATTTGAGATGAGTCACATGGGTGAACTCAATTACTTCCTCGGTCTTCAAATTAAACAATTGAAGGAAGGAATCTTCATTCACCAAAGCAAGTACTCTAAAGAACTCATCAAGCGTTTTGGTTTAGAAAATTTTGCAGAAAAACGTACTCCAATGAGTACATCTACATCTCTGGACAAAGACTTAAATGGTAAGAGTGTTGATCAACGTCTTTACAGAGGTATGATTGGCTCTCTACTCTATTTAACTGCTAGTAGACCAGACATTATGTTTTCAGTATGTTTATGTGCACGTTTTCAGGCAGATCCTAAAGTTTCACACTTAACTGCCGTAAAAAGGATTATTAGATATGTTAAGCACACTTCTGATTTTGGTTTATTTTATCCCAAGTCAAGCACATTTGATTTATTATCCTATAGTGATGCAGACTTTGCTGGTTGCAAATCAGATCGTAAAAGTACCAGTGGTACTTGCCACTTTTTAGGTCATGCTTTAGTATCTTGGTTTAGCAAAAAGCAAAACTCCGTTTCATTATCTACAACCGAGGCAGAATATATTGCCGCCGGTTTAGCATGTGCTCAAATCTTATGGATGAAACAAACTATATCTGACTATGGTATTGATTGCTCTACTTGCCCTATTATGTGTGATAATACTAGCGCTATTAATCTTTCTAAAAATCATGTGCATCATTCTCGTACAAAACATATTGATGTACGTCATCATTTTCTAGATGATCATGTTCAGAAAGGAGATATAGTTCTTAAATTTATAGCTACTGAACATCAGACAGCTGATATTTTAACCAAACCATTGAAAGAAGATACTTTTATTAAGCTTCGTAGGAATTTAGGGATTATTAGTGAATCGGACTTATGACACATTCTTATTTTTATTTTTCAGAATTTTTCCAAATTTTTTCAAATTTTTCTGGGTATTTTTGAAATTGGTCGACCAATTCACCAATATTGGTCGCCAATATTCGAATTTTTTATTATTTTTTAATTTTTCAGTAACTACTTCGTCTTCCCGCTTATTCTCGTTATTCGTTCCCTCCATTTTTAGTTTCAGAAACTGAACCCATCCATTCGTTTTCGAATTTTGGGTGGGATTCGTTATTTAAACTTCTCTGTCGATTGGAATTTATCCGTTCCCCAACTTCCCATAACTATTTTTTTCTTCTTATTTAAATTCGTGCCTAGGGAATCTCATTTCACAAAATATCTCTTCGTCTCTTCCCAACGCACCCTTTCCATTTCCCCAAATCAAAAACCACGAAACCCCCGTCGGTCTCCTTCCTCTCTCCTCAAATCGCCGGCCTCCTCCATCTCTATCCTCCGGCGACTCCCTCCTATCCTCGCCCGTGGCCGATCTTCCACCGCCTCCATCCAATCGGTCCCTCGTCGCCCTCCTCGCCCGCCTGCTCCTCGGTTTCGCCGGATCCACCAAGTTTTCGCCGGATCCGCCCAGAATTCACCGGCGACCGCCTTCAAACGACGGCTCCTCGCTTTTGTTCGGCTCGACTTCCTTCCTCGCGACCCTCGGATCCCGATGGCTCAGCCCCCTGCGGATTTCGTTGCGACCCCGGCGCCAGCCTACTTCTGTTCTCCGGCGGCTTCTCAGTAATTCCGCCTCGTGGAGCACCTCCCGTTCCACCCTGAGCGTCACGTAGACTTCAATGACCATGGATTCTCTCATATCTTGGCCCCTCTGCATTCCGCCGGCCTCGTTGGTCTTTGGTCCACGGCAAACCGCACCCCCTACTTTCCGGCCCTCGTTCGTGAGTTCTACGCGAACTTGGATTCTTCCAAACAGGCGGGTATGCTCTCCATTTCCACTATCGTAAATGGTTTCTTCTTCAGTCTTGATGGCCCTATGTTATCGTACTTACTACACCTGCCCGCTAACAATGTTCAGCCCCTTCCAACCGCTCTCACCGACCCCTCCATTAAACAGTTTCTGGCGACTGATTTTCGTCCCAAGCGGTCTGCAGCCACCCTACACCCACCTTCTAGGATGATGGTTAAGATAATTCTTACAAACCTAGCACCTAAGATTGGCTCTCTGAACTATGTTAGTAGCAATACGGCCCGCTGTCTCTATGCGTTAATGGGCGAACTACCCGTATGCTGGGGATCTGTCTTACTTGACACTTTAGCCAAGCCTGTTAGGTCTCATATCTTTTTGCCTTCACTGATCACCCGAATTTTAGAGGCCTTTCAGATTCCTTTCGCAAACTCAGTTGCTATTTACAATCCTGTTGATTTTACCTCTGCCACACTTACTCACATGCAATTGGTCATTTCTGATACCTCTGTTTCTGATGATGGTTTTGATTCTGCTGCCGATGCCGCTGACGCTGACATCTCTCCCACTCCCTCCCGTCCCGTCACTCGTTCCATGTCTCGCTCTCCCCGCACACGTACTCGTTCTCCTCGCTCTCGTCCCACTCCTGCTTCCCGACCCACTCCTCCTTCCCATACGCCAGGTTCTTCTAGCACTCGTGGCCGTGTTCCTGTTCGGAAACGGTACTCTGCTTCTGCTGCTTCCCCTTCCACACCCATTACTCCTTCATCCGGACATGATGTTGTTCTTGGTGAGCTTCGTGCTCTTCGTCATTCCATGACTCGTGGTTTCCAGGATATCCAGGCTGAAATGCATGACGGTTTTCGTGGGATTCAGACCCACTTGAGTTCTGGTGATATTACCTTACAGGAGCATAACCGGAGGATGGACGATCTTACTACTGCTGTTGCCTCTCTGGAAAACCACTTCGAGTCCCTACACTTTCGCGCGGTTCGTCGTTCGTCTGATGATCTTCCTTCCGGACCAGGCTCCTCCTCTCGGCAGTAGTCACTAGTTGGGTCTTTGCTAGTTGGTTTGATGTTCCATAAGCACGTTGGTGATATCTGATGTTGGGTAGTTGCTAGGCTTTTTGGAAACATTCTGTTGGTTATCTTTGCTTTGTTTAGTTTGTTGTCTTTGGGTTGTCTGTTGTATGGTTTGTGTGATATGTGGGCTCTCTATAGTATTGTAGTTCCAGTCTACTGTACTTTCACCTTGATGTGTCCCTGTTTCTTTGCCTATTATGTCTCTGAATGTTGTGTTGTCACTAGATAATCTGTTGCTAAAGCTGTATGGTTCTTTACTATTGTCACTAATTGTTTACTTTGTTCTTTTTGTTATTTCTGATATTATGTGAGTGTTTGTTGTTCTCCTCTCTTTTAGCATGGCTACATTGTTTTTGTGCTCCTCTGTAACTTTGGCATTCACCATATTCTGGTCCTTTGTATTGATCATTAGCATCTGCTTTGTTACTTTGGAACTTGAAGGCTCCTTTGCACCTTCTGTTCCTATTTGTGCTTTCATGCTATATCCTATTTTTATGCTATAGCCATTTTTATGCCCATGTCCTGTCGAATTTTTTTTTTTTTTGCTTCCTTGTACTTTGCTCATTTATTTTCTGATGTTGATTTTGCTTCTGTAGCTTGCACATATAAATCATTGCTACATTCAGACCTACTTCATACATCTATATTTTTTTAGAAACAATGGCCTGCAACCTACTTTGGCTATGTTGATTTTGTTTCTTTTGTTCCTACTGTTTTTTTTAATATCATTTTCCACTATACTACTACAGTCCTTGGCTTACTCCTTTCAGGCAACATTCGGCCTATACCTCCTTCTGTCATTTCGGCCTGCACTCATAAATATTTTTTTTCGTTCATGACCCACTACACACTGGCCTTCCCTTTTTAGGCCTACACACATATTTTTTTATGATTTGCAACTTTGTTTTATCATCCCTCACTGTGGCCTTCTCACTAATATTTTTTTTCTTCATGCTTTGCCCTTTATTTTTTTTACTTGGCCTTCACCCTATTCAACTATATTATATTCGGCCTACATACTATTTTTGGCCTACAACTCATTTTCAAACACTGGCCACATTATGTTCAATTTTTCAATGGGCTATACACTCCTTCTTTTACAGCCATTTTTATTTACTAATGTTATCTAACTTATTTTTCACTAACTCTTATTTCCCTCTTTTTGAGAATTCCAAAGGGGGAGAATATATTTCATCTACTCAGGGGGAGTTTCACTAACTCCACATATTCAGGGGGAGTATATCTGATATGTTGATATGTTCAATTTTAACAATATATATATTTTTTCATGTTTGTCATCATCAAAAAGGGGGAGAATGTTGGAATTTCATAATTCCATATTTCTATTCCCATATGATTTTGATGTGACAAACACATTCAGTACTACTAACTCTATATATGCAGATACATATCAATGCTGAGTTCCACACAAATGAGATATCTTCATGCATACTCAATCAGATATATCAATCATGAAGCTGGAAAGACAAAGGCACATAATCCACGACTTGGATATATAATCACTTGATAAGGATCTCCTGCAAAGAAGCTTCTCAGATTCAGTTGCAGATGCAGTCCTATCTACGGCTTTATGTAATCAATGTAAAATTTACTTTTTTAGAGTCACAAAGCCTTGTGATAATATATCTTAGTCATCTAGGTTCCATTCCTCAGAGATCTACACTTCCCAATTTCGAAAATTCGCAACTTTGAAAATTGGCAGCCAATAACCCCATTTTGGTCGACCAATTTTAAACCTTTGAATTTGGTTATGGGATTGCATGTGCAAACTCCCCTAACCGTGTAGATTCTAGAAATGTCCTCCAACGGTCGAAATTCTCTCTCTAAATTTTGGTCGACCAATGTGGTCATTTTGGTCGACCAATTTCAAAACTAGCCGTTTTGATCCCAAAATTTCAGGGACGGTTCCTGCCCGTTTTCCAACGTTAACTACAGTCCCCAACCGTCCCTAAACACTATAAATAAAGGGGTAGACCCTCTCTTTTCATACACACACTTTCCTTTTTTCTTAATCTCTTATTTGTTGGAATCAAGTCTTCTTTCTAAAGCTTTAGGCCATTAGTTGTTCTTTTCTTATTTGTAAGAAGAAATCATTAGATTTCCTTCTTCGTTTAAGAACGGAAG